>JAQPPZ010009672.1:0-22488 GCA_028583015.1 Wollemia nobilis | reverse complement strand
ATGCTACTTTAATTTAGTGTCATTGTGAATGTGAAAGCACGAGGATACACAAGCAAACAAAAGGGGAAATGTAATGCTAAGTCCTACGAACGAGAATGCATGAAAAGAGGGAAAACAAACGAATTGAAACAAGATTTAAAGAAAATGTAAAAGTGCAGCCCTTTATTTTATTAATTTTCTAGAGATCAGGTTATAATGCGTCTCCTCCCTTTTCATGGGCTGGGAGCGTCGAACATAATTTTGTTACACCATAAATGAGATATTCCCCTTTGGGATCTTCCGCGTGCCCACATTGAAAATGGGCAGACCAAACATCATCGTCGCTTGCATGAGTGTGTCTATAGTTCCTTACTGCCCCTCTGTTATCAATATCCTATGTTCAGAGAAACAGTAAATGGTTAGTAGCACCTGCGGATGGAGGGAAACATGCTATCCCCAAGGCTTACGGTTAATACATGCATAAAATAATTAAAATGATAACTGAAACATATCAGAATGAGCTGAAATTTTGATAGAAGCAAGAAAACATTACCAAGAACACACTACAAAAGGAACAGTTGAGAAATCTGCCACATATTTCTAATCGCTCTGGGGTGGGACGATTAGGATTTTCATAAAACGTCAGTAGGTGACCTCCTAAATATCCCATCCAGGGGCCTCCAAAATACCTACAAAGTTAGGGTTAGAAAAAACGAGACATTTTGGGACAACCTAGATGGTAGGATTTTACAAATTTTGCCTCGATCGCCCTGTATCTTATGATGCTCCCTGTATGTTAGTGAAAGCGAGAAACATTGAAAGCACAGTCAAAACTTATCCAAATGACATGAAATTTAAATGACATCATATATGGATGACCTAGAATCAAATGCAAAATAAATAGTAGGTAAATATTCCATATATTTCTAATCGCTCTGGGGTGGGGCGATTAGGACTGCAGCAGTGCGGGGGGCACCCGGGGGCAGGATGCCCACCGTTTGGAGCTCGGTTTCGGCACCAATCCACTTGGGATGGGTCAAAACCTCTTATGGGATTGTGTTAGAAAATTGGGTGGGGTATTGTGGCCAAATGTTTGGATTTTGGGTCTGAATTGCACTTCCAATAATCACCCAATAACCTCCCTTCCAAAAGAGAGATCAAGGATGTAAGAAGCACAAACAATGGGTGAGGATGTAATTTGGCAGCACTTCGTTGCTCCAAATGCTCCTGCTTTGTCCTTTTTTGGGGTGAGAAGACTCACCATTTTATAGACCTGAGGTTCTCTTGTGAATGAGCATGCAGAGGTTCCACTTGGACATCATGCCTTGTCAGGGGTAAGAAGATTCCTCCCTGATTAAGGGCTCCATGACTGCCCTTATGACTGCCTCTTTGAGATAAAAAATGCTCACTCACACTCCATGCATTGAAGGAGGAGTTAAGTGGTGGATCTGAGCTGCCATTTGTCAAGGTTTGACCTTTTTCCTGTCAAACCTACTATTCGCCCTACCCCGGAGCGAATACTGCTAATCGTCCCAGGGTGGGATGAATACCAGTTTGTAATCATCCCAGAGTGGAACGAATAAGGAGCAGGGTGCCTGAAAGGTGCCAAATTGACCTTTGACATTCCAAAACTGCTATGGGAGTGGTTAGGACCATTTTTTAACCTCTGGGGGCTACCTTAGGGGCTGTGTATGTCAATTCGATTAGTGCTTGTCATCACGTAATCGGATTGGTGTTGTTTTGGTGTCTACAGATGCCCCTTTTTGGGAAGCATTGTGCAAGGCGTAGCACTGAGCAAAAATAGATAACCAAAGCACTACTGATTAGATTTTCTCGATAACCTAACCAAATTTTGATGCCCCAAGTATGGAAAGGGAATGCATTCTTGAATCCTTGCTTCTGACGAGCTAAGGAGCTTAATTCAAGTGTTAACATTTTTGGTGAGGTGTTACTTGATCTTGGACATTGTTCAGTCATGAATAGGCAAAGGGCACAACCTTTTGTCTGTGAAAACCTTGAGTTCATGATTCTAGAATTCCAAGTGTTTGATCAGCTTGTGATTATTGCTTGTTTGTTGCCCCAAGTAGGAGCGTGATTGTCTTTGTCAATGATTCTTTGAATGCATGCCATTTCCTTGATTGGGTGTGTATTTGTTGATTGGTGACTAAGTGTGACTACCCCCTCAAGTGACGAATCGATGAGGGAATGACCAACATGAGAAAAGCGATGAGTCACTTGACCCAAGATGACTTTTTTAAGGGTGCCTTCAGTTGTTTTTCGTTGAATGCTTATGCAGTTTCCCAATAATTTGACCTATTTTTGGTGTGTGGAACCCTTTTTGTGACACATTTTGGGGTTCAAATTCTCAAAAATCTGTCCTCCCGTGGAGCGGTCCGGCTATGGCAACCTTCTTAGGGAGTAGGAGAGTGAGGATTTGTGACCTCGACATCTTTTTTGATTGCCAAGAAGAACAGGCGCAAATGCGCCTTGTTCGTAAATGTTATTGCTATTTTTGGGTGGGTTTGGACCCTTTTTGTGACGCATTTTGGGGTTCAAATTCTCAAAAATCCGTCCTCCCATGGATCGGTCCGGATATGGTAGCCTTCTTAGGGAGTAGGAGAGTGAGGATTTGTGACCCCGATGTCTTTTTTGACTACCAAGAAGCGCAGGCGCAAAGGTGCCTTGTTCGGAAATGTTATTGCTATTTTTGGGTGGGTTTGGACCCTTTTTGTGATGTTGTTTGGGGATGAAATTCTCGAACATCCGTCCTCCCGTGGAGCGATCCGACTATGGTAGCCTTCTTAGGGAGTAGGATAGTGAGGATTTGTGACCCACATCTATTTAGCATGCCAAGAATGTCAAGTGCAGAAGCACTCTTATTTGGTAATTTTATTGCTATTTTTTGTGCATTTGGGTGCAGTTTTTTCTATTTTTGAATTTCTTGCTCTGTAATCGTCCCAGGGTGGGACGAATACCAGTTTTATAATCGTCCTAGGGTATGACGAGCACTAACTAGAGCGCTCATCCTAGGGTGGAACGATTACAGGCATAAAAATCCTATTTAAGGGCCAAAACTAGGTTTTGGTCTCATTTGCACTTTGTTTTTTTGGTGATTTGGAGCTGTTAGGAGGAGGAGGTCGAGTTTGCATAGTGGAGCGCTGTCGGATTTCTCGGACACCATGAGTTCATGGACCGGATCATCAAGTTGCGGAGCCGAAGCGAGATCGGTAAGTGCCCCTTATCTTTATTTTTCTTGTTTTGTGTTACCATTTAAAACTGCAATTCTTTTCTTTTGTATTTCATTTTTTGATTAAACTACAATAAAAACCCTAGTTTGATGTTTGTTGGTTGTTTGAATTTATGCTTTTTATTGCTTTTCTAGAACTATGATCGAAACCCTAGTTAAAACCGTGTTTACTTTGTTTTTGTTGTAAACTAAAAAAGAAAACCCTAGTTTAAACTAAGATTGAAAAATTAGCTTAAAAAATTGTTTTTATGTTGTTTTCTGTTTTTTATCAGTTTAGACTAAGGTTAAACCCTAGGTTACTGAAAACTATTTGTGTGTGTTTTTTTATTGGTTTTTTAGTTTTAAACTTAAGGTTCAAACCCTAGGTAACTGAAAACTTTTATTGTTGTGTTTTTTATATTTCAGTTTTAAACTTAAGGTTCAAACCCTAGGTAACTGAAATTTTTTATTGTTGTGTTTTGTATTTCTTAGTTTTAAAATTAATGTTCAAACCCTAGGTAACTGAAAACTTTTATTGTTGTGTTTTGTATTTTTCAGTTTGACACTAGAATGAAAACCCTAGTTTAAAGTTTTTTACTTTGTTTTTTGTATGTTTATGTATCAGTTGGAACTAAAGTTAGAAACCCTAGGTAACTGACAAATGTGTTTTTTCTTGTTTTTTATTTATTTATTTGGTGTGTTATTTATTAGTTGTAACTAAAGTTAGAAACCTTAGGTAACTGACAACTGTTTATTGTGAATTTTTTTTTTTGTTTTTTTTTTTTGTTGTATTTTAGTTATCAGTTTGAGCTAAAGTTAGAAACCCTAGGTAACTGACAAATACATTTTTTTTTGTTTTTTTATTTATCAGTTGTAACTAAAGTTAGAAACCCTAGGTAACTAACAAATGTTTATTTTGAATTTTTTTTTGTTTTTGGCATTGCATTGTTTATTTGATTTTTTGAATGTGTGTACTGTACATGTTGTTAATGTTTTTGTTGTACATTTATCAAATGTTTTAGCTGTACACTTATTAAATATTTTTGTTGTATAGTTTTTTTTCTTTTATGTTTTTAATGTTTTTGTGTTGTTTTTGATTTTCAGGTGGTGAAGAGTCGGTACCGTGTGTCGATGATGTTTTCCGAGGCATAGGAGGCACTGACTACGGTGGAATGGGATTGGCTTGATACCCTTGAGCTCAAGCATGTGAATCGATTAGAGCCTGTGGTGGGGGATCGGGTATATCTGACTACCCTTATTAGCTTATGGGATCCCTGCACCAATACCTTTCATCTCCCAACAAGGGAGATGATGGTGACTCTAGAGGATGTCTATCAGATTCTATGGATTTTGATAGACGGGCTTCCTATTCGGACTACTCCACATGATCAACGAACGACGGTGCTAACACGGTGCTTCGGGCATGGGGCGGGCATGGGGCGGATATGGGGGTGGATAGTTTGGTGGAGAGGTTAGAGGGGGATTGCCTGATTGGTAGTATTTTGGTACGATGGTGGCTGGAGAAGGGCATGTTGGGGGTGAGGCATGCATTACTAATGACCCTCATCTCCAACATGTTGTTGCCTGACTCCTCAGGTGTGAGGTTCTCATGGAACCTGTTGGAGGTAGTTTTTAGATTGGTTGAGTGTCCGACCTCAGAGCCACTGATTATGAGGTGGGGTCAGACACTACTGGCACAACTCTATGATGAGTTGTACGAGGTCCACTATCGAAAGTGAAAGGGGATTGGATGCAACTACCTATTGTAGTGCTGGGGATGGCAACACATAGCTGTTGAGAGGCCATAAGGTTTTCCATGGACTACTCAGGCAGAGATGGTGGACAGGGAGATAGGGTATATGACTCTATGGCGGAGGTCTAAGGAGCAGGGGTAGAGTCGGCGGTGGGCAGGTGTCGTAGGGCACTATGCTGATGCCTTTGTGGGTCTTGCTCCAGGGGATGTGTTCTAGCGACCATATCGAGACTATCCAGCTTGGCTTGAGGCTAGAGAGTGGCTCCGACATGTGTGCAGGGGGAGATGGCTGATCAGACGACATGGGACTGAGTAGGAGTACTTTCCGTATGTTCGAGTGATGCGACAATTTGGGGTGTGCAAGGGATTTCCTATGGAACCTTTGATCTATCATCATCGGGGTGATGAGAGGACTCTAGCCTGGCCGATCATTGAGCCACTGGGTGAGGAGTCAGATGCAGTGATCGGTGTACCTGACATGGACAATGTCGAGGCGATTGTAGAGTATGACCAGTGGTGGACGATGCGGCAATGGCGGGGTGAGGGGCCTCTAGGAGGTCCAGAGGTGGCAGTAGAAGGTGGGGAGGTTGTAGAGGCATCGAGAGAGGGTTGGGGGGTTTCGCTCAAGGATGCAGACATGGTGGAGGTTGATAGCTTTAGGGGGGATGATTTTGGGATTCTGGAGAAGCCAGATATGCAGGACATCCCAGAGCAGTGGGAGCCAGAGTAGCATGCTGTCTCGAATATGCCTATGCCTCAGGCAGTCCCAGAGGGTATGGAGGCGAGGCATCATGCTGAGATAGCATGATTAGAGGATCTACTTCAGAGACAGGATGAGAAGCTTGGGGATGCTCTGTAGGAGAGGGATCTCTTATAGACTCAGTTGGCAGAGTGGGAGAATGCATTGGCTACATATCGCCAACGGGATGGGGACACAGATGCTTTGCGGGAGAGGGATCTCTTGTGAACTCATTTGGCACAGTGCGATGATGCATCGACTGTGTACCATCGATGGGAGATGGATTTAGTTCGGCATCAAATGGATTTGGAGGTAGATATTATCCATCTCGGTGGACAGTTACCTGAGCTCCCTGGAGGTGGATCTTTGCGTCGAAAGAGAGACAACGATACTAATTAGTCATCATCCTCTTGTTGCAGGCAGCTAGATGGGGGGACACTAGTGGGCGTGATGCGGGGGCTAGCAACAGCCACCCTGAGAGGTCCAATAGGACCCACACCATTGGGGGTAGTTCTCGTCACACCGATCCTACGTGATCATGGTGGCCGACGCCCTAGGCTTGGGGGTTTTTGAGTTTTTGTTTTTTTTGGTGAGGTCCGAGGACCGTTTTATTGTAGCCTGAGGGCCTTTTTGACGATATATATACATGACTTTCTTTGTGTTTATACACTTGTTATGGTTTGATTTTATGCACATGTATTTACATTGATGTATGCATATGTTATTGTGAATGTGAATGTTTCTAATTTATATGATATGCATATGGAATGGATGAATTGAGTTGTTGATAACTTAGCGGTGGCACCATAGACTCTATGGGATTTGCTGGCTTTCTGTACTATGTTATTGCTTTATGGAATGACTTTGCATGTGTAATTTTTTGTGTTGTATTTTTGATGGTGATGTAATAATGGAATGTGCTACAGTTGTGTTAAAATTTAGTTAAGGTTTTCTGAGACTCAAATGTTTTAACTAACTAGCCAAGACTGTACTTTTATCTTACAAGACTTTTGAATAAGGTATGAATTAGACTTGAGTTTGACCAAGTTATTTTGCATCCCTGTGTGTGCAATTGAGTTCATTCATGTGGTATTTGTCAGGATACCACCAGTGCCAGATAGGCTATCAACCAAACCTGTACTGAGGATCACCTAATTAGATCCACTAATTCCTTTGTTGTATTTAGTAAGATTAATCTGCGATGCCATCTAGGGTACCATAAGCTGGCTCATCCACATGCAAACATTGATATGCACACATTTTAATGTGATAGATATATCGTCATGCGGGAGGTTTTTCCACTAGTTACCAATAGGCTATCCACCAAAATGGTACTGAGGATCACCTCATGACCTTTCGAATGCTGAGAGTTCCAGGGATTCAAGTTCGACTCCCTTCTTTTCTTTAATTGTATTGGGATAATTGCTCTTATATAGTGATAAAAATCACTATTTATTTTTTTTTGTTTTTTTATTTTGAGCAAGGGATTAGATATTGAGTGATGAGAACCACTATTTCTTGTGCCTTTTGTGTGCACTTTAAGGGTGTGGATATCAAACTGTGGAGTTTGAATTTTGACTTTTTGCAATTTGTGATGTTTGCAACCCTTTGAGATTTTGGGGATTTGTGGTAGTGGTGAAAACCACTATTTATTTTGGGGGAATTGGGTAGGGAAGATGCTTGTCCTTTTGCCAACTCTCAACATTCTTGGGGTCATTCGCATAGGGGGATGAGCGAGATAACCGTTTCGCTTATGGTAACCGAGTTTGCTATGCAGGTGTCATCTTCCGTTTACACAACTTGGGAATTTTTTTAATGTGTTTTAGCTTATGTTGGGATGCTACGTAACAAGGTGTGATCCAAGGAGAACTCTACCTTTGTAAAATCCGTCTGAATTTGTACAATTTTTGACTAGAAATATAATGACAGCTGAATGGCAAAAACCCTAGATACATTAGAAGGAAACTGACTATGGTATGGTGAAAAATGTGACTACTGTTTGTTTTTGCTAAATTATTTTCAAAGTGGAAAAATGTGGAGAATGATGGAGTTGCCCGTAATTACAGTCTATGGCGGTCTAGGCAATGTATGTATGCGATTCCTAATGTAGCTATATTTTTTGTGTTTTGATTTTTAAGAGTATGCATGGAGGTGGGATGCAGTTTTTTGTTATTTTGGATTATCTTTTGTTTTTGTTTGTTTTTTAATATTTGTTTTTGACCAAGCGATTGTGGGAACCCTTGGAGCTTTTGGTTTTACTGAAGGGTTTATGGACACCTTTGGTGCATTTTTTTTTTTTGGGGGGGGTTGACCAAGCAATGATGGGAATCCTTGGAGCTTTTGGTTTGACCAAGCAGTTATAAGAACCCTTGGGGCTTTTGGTTTGACCAAAGGGTTTATGGGCACCTTTGGGGCATTTTTGGGGTTGACCAAACAATTGGGGGAATCCTTGGAGCTTTTGGGGTGACCAAAGGGATTATGGGCACCTTTGGGGCGTTTGGGGTGGCCAAGCGATTGCAAGAATCCTTGGAGCTTTTTGGTTGGGCTATGTCTCTCTTAAATATGGAATGGCCTCAAATGACTGATGTTCAAGGGTTCTAGTTCCTTGATTCTATCAAGAGAGGCTAGCCGGTATGTTCCAGGTCCTATTTTGTTGTCAATTACATAAGGACCTAACTAGTTTGCTACAAACTTGTCCCTTAGATGGGGCGGCAAGTTATAGTTTTGCTGGTTCCCTTTTAAGACCATGTCACCAACCTAAAAGTCCCTCAGGTGAACTTTCATGTTGTATGATTTCTTAAGTTGCTCTTGGTAGATACGCAAATGTTTGAGAGCATTGATGCATCGTTCATCAAGCAACCTAAGCTGGTCTAACCAGGCCTGCTGCGCAGTGTCAACATCGATGAAATCTTGCATTGATATGCATAGGGAAGGAATTTCCAACTCGAGAGGCATGACTACCTCGGAGCCATACACCAGAAAAAATGGAGTTGCCCTAGTGGGTGTCCGAATGCTAGTGCAATAAGCCCAAAGAACAAGTGGTATTTGAATGTGCCAATCCTTATGACTATTTGCGATTGTATTTTTGAGGATGGCAACTAGCATTTTGTTTGATGCCTCTGCTTTCCCATTTTCTTGCGGATAATAAGGTGTCAAAAAACTATGTTGAATTTTGTACTTTGTGGTCAAAGCACGCACGTCTTTGTTCTTGAACGACGTCCCATTATCCGAGATGATCTTGGATGGAATACCAAAATGACATATGATGTTATGTAAAATAAACTATGCAATGCGGGTTCCATTCGTAGAGGTAAGAAAAATTGCTTCCACCCACTTGGTGAAGTACTCTATGGTCGTTATGATGAACGTATGATGACCTGACGATGCAGGGGAGATCTTTTTGATTAGATCTAAGCCCCACTATGAAAATGACCAAGCCGATTAGATCGGTTGCAAGGCCTGAGAAGGTACGTGTGTCAAATTAGCATGGTGTTGACACTTCACACACTTCCTTACATATGCGCAACAATATCGCTCTAAATATGGCCAATAATAGCCCATGAGAAGAATGCACTTTGCGGAGGCCATACCACTAAAGTGGCCGCTGCATGTACCATCGTGCGCTTGGGTGATCGCCCAAGTGGACTCCTACTTGTCCAAGCAACGAAGGAGGATTCCTTCGTAGCTTTGATGGTACAAAATTTCTCCTAGCAAGACATGTTTTGTCGCTTTCTATTTGAATGATATTTTCATGGCATGCGTCAATCCAAGTGGGAGGTTACCTAGCTTGAGGTAGTCTCTTATGGGTGTGTACCAATTTTTCTGGTCATAAGCCTCGACAGTATGAATAGCCAATCCCTCTTGAAGTTCATCCCTAGAAAAAGATGAACGAGAAAGAACTTTTAAGAATAGCGTTGTGTTGCTATTAATGGGAATAAGGGAGAACAAGGACCCCAAGTTGGCTTTATTTAGACAATCATGGATTCGAGAGAACCTATCCTGAGATGGTTCAATCTGGATCAGGTGGATTCCTGGAGTTAAGTCAGAGCTTGCACACTCCATCATGGATTGTGAGAGTGTTTTGACTTGGATGGTTGTCATCTCACCAGAAATGTCTTGTGGGATTAGTGACCCCAAGGAGGCCATAGTGTCCGCAAAATGATTCGATGACCAAGGGAGTGCCTCGATGTCGTACCATTCAAGCTTTGCCAAGAATTTGTCCATAAGGGATTTGTAGGCCTACAGAACTGGGCATTTACATTGGAATACCCCTTTTACCTGGTTGACAATTAACAACGAATCACCAAAGATGTTAAAGCGTTTGATGTTCATGGTGATTGTTGTCTGAAGACTTATGACCAAGGCTTCATATTTTGCATTGTTATTGGTGCACATGAAATCAAGTTTAAATGATAGAGGCATTGGAGCCCCTTGCAGTGTGAAGAATACAATTCCCATGCCACCCCCTTGATCACATTTAGAACCATCAAAAAATAGGGTTATGTCTACCTATGACTCAGGCTCATCAGAATCTGGTGATTCTAAGACATGGAAGACCCCATCATCGGGTAGCTCTATGGTCAGAGGTTGATCATCTTCGAGAGGAGCCTATGCTAGTTGATCGGTGATGACTTGACATTTGATGGACTTCTGTCCAATGAATTTGATGTCAAACTCCATCAACAACATGATCCATTTTTCCGTGTGGCTACTATGATAAGTACGACTCATCATGTATCGCAATGGATTCTCCTTAGACACAACATACATCATGTTGCTCAACATGTAATGGCATAACTTTTTGGTAGCAAACACCACTGCCAAGCATAGCTTCTCAACGTATGCATAGTTAAGTTCATAACTGACCAGGGTGAGCCTAAGATAGTAAGTAGCCTGTTCTTTATGTAGTTCATTTTTTGGGCTAGCATGGTTCCCAGTGCCACCTCAATAGTTGAGATGTATAAATAGAACAATACTCTTGGTCTAGGTGGTGCCAATACTGGTGGTGAAGCCAAGTATTGTTTGATGTCGTCGAAGGTAGACTCGCACTTGTCATACCAATGAAATGCTACCCCCTTGTGCAATAATTTATTCATGGGTCGGAACTTGTCAGATATCTACGCTATGAAGCGCTTGATTGACACGACCTTTCCCTATAGGCTTCTGAGATGCTTGATAGTAGTTGGGGGAGCATTTCAAGGATTTCCTTGAATTTATGTGGATCCACCTCGATGACTCATTTTTAGACTATGAAACCCAAGAGTTTTCCAGATGTGACACCAAATACGCACTTCTTGGGGTTTAGTCTGACTATGTGTTTGATGAGGTGATCGAGGATCTTGCTTAAGTCATCGAGATGATCTGGGCACAAAAGAGATTTGGCCAAAAAATAATCCATGTAATCTTCCAAAGTTTTGTGCATGTGGTCATGGAAGATGTATATCATGGTACGTTGGTAGGTGGAAGCAGCATTTTTAAGTCCGAAGGGCATGACCTTATAACAAAATGTCCCCCAAAGTGTTGTGAATGTCATTTTTAGTTGGTCCTCAAGATTGATACGAATCTGATTGTATCCCTAGAAACCATCCATGAGGGATACATTTTGTGGCCTGCTGTAGCATCTACCAATGCATCGATGCTAGGCAAGGGGAAATTATCCTTAGGACTCACTTTGTTTAGATCTCAAAAATTAGTGCATATGTGAATCCTCCCATCAGGATTTTTGACGGGCACCATGTTGGACAACCAGGGTAATCCATGCAGATGACAAACTGTGCATCCAATAGCTTTTGTAATTCATATTTGACCATTAAGGCCACTTTTGGGTACATATTACATAGTTTTTGCTTAACTGGCTTGACTATCAGATCAAGCGTCAGATTATGCGTGACTAGCTATGGGTCTAGCCCATGCATGTCTTTGTAGGACCATGCAAAAACCTCCTTCTTCTATTTGAGAAGGGCAATGTAATCGGCTTGCTCTTCAGGGGATAGACTTACCCCTAGCTTGATGATCTGTGGATTCATTGGATTAGAGCCAATGTCCACATCAGTCATCTCCTCGACTGACATGTGTGACCCGTCCTCCAACTGGTGTGGAGTTGGGATCAAGTGGATATCATTTGCTAAATTCAGAGCTGTGTTGGGAACTTTGGGTCCCTCTTCAGCATGGAAGACATCCTGAGTTGGTCCTGGGGTGAAATGAAGCATCTCACCATAAGGCCATTACTCTGATGGTGATGGTGGTGAATTAACGTGATCTCAGTCTATGGCATCTAGGTCTAGATACAATGACCATGCTAGATCAACTAGATTACAGATGAGGGTGGTTAAGTCAATGGAGATCATGTTGTTGAAATGATTTTGGTCTCCATTACCATGGGGGTGGTGACTCAGACATCCTTTATGATTTTTGTGCTCCAGATCTGGCTCTAGGGTATTGGCACAAATGGATTAGCCCTATGTGCGGATAGAAGGATAGGATCTACCCTTGGCACTGATGGCTCTATAGGGTCTCTAGGTGGAAGGTGCTCTCTATATACCTAAAGTTACAGATGCAACACTTGGTCCAACTATGCTGGGTTTAGGTGCCACCTATGCCTTGACCCCATGTTTAATTGTTCAAACATGTCATCAAGATCCATGGGGTATTGTTGCTGTCGCATATGATTGAGATATGCCATCTCATTTTCATCTTCATAATCATTATAGGAGATCCACAGGCCTTCGTTGGCTTCGATGACTATTTGTGGCATGTGAGGCTTGTCCTGCTTAAGCAAATTAATGTGGTCCCATCGGGGTTGCTCCGCTCTCTGTGGGGGGCCTAAATTTCTTGAGGTGGCACTTGATCGATTGGAGCATCCAAAGGGAACATTGCCAAGAGGCTTTCTTGGTAGTCATCCATGGGGGTTACCTGTGAGTGATTGCTATCCGATTCAAAAGGGTCCCATGGTGCTATCTCATACTCTGACTCGTCTTTCGAAGATCCTTCCTGACCTTATTTATATCCCTCCTGTAAGTGAGTTCTTGAACCTTCTCCTTTCTCGATCAAAGGGATGGGGTTATCAAGGTCAACAAGGTGTGATGTCAAAAATTGGAGATAATCCCCCAATGTATATGTTGTATTATGATTGGCATATGGATCTAATTCCAACCCATCCTTGTTCCCTATCCCTAGGCCTTGCATGTTCTCTACCAAGATTTCCAGGGGCAGAGGGTGGTTGAACCCTACTCCTGACTATTTGTGGCATGTGAGGCTTGTCCTGCTCAAGAAAATTAATGTGGTCCCATCGGGGTTGCTCCGATCTCTGTGGGGGGCCTAAATTTCTTGAGGTGGCACTTGATCGATTGAAGCATCCAAAGGGAACATTGCCAAGAGGCTTTCTTGGTAGTCATCCATGGGGGTTACCTATGAGTGATTGCTATCTGATTAAAAAGGGTCCCATGGTGCTATCTCATACTCTGACTTGTCTTTCGAAGATCCTTCCTGACCTTATTTATATCCCTCCTGTAAGTGAGTTCTTGAACCTTATCCTTTCTCGATCAAAGGGATGGGGTTATCAAGGTCAACAAGGTGTGATGTCAAAAATGGGAGATAATCCCCCAATGTATATGTTGTATTATGATTGGCATATGGATCTAATTCCAACCCATCCTTGTTCCCTATCCCTAGGCCTTGCATGTTCTCTACCAAGATTTCCAGGGGCAAAGGGTGGTTGAAACCTACTCCTGACTTGTCATATGGCATCTGATATCTTGGTTGGCAAAGAACGCGCACTCCTTGCTCATATCTTCCCAAACCATATCCATGCCAATTGCATTGGCCAAGATATCTCAAAGTGAAGTCTAGGTTGGACAAATGGTTGACGTCCTCAGCAAAGGGCTCTTCATATTCTTCTTCTTGCATGTAAGGTTCAATGCCATTATCGAGGCCCCCATATACAAAGTTTGTCTGGTTTGGTGGGTAGCCTAGATGAACAATAGTATCGATGGGGAGGTGAGGTCTCCCCATGTCCTGCATGGACTCAATTGTGGGTGTTTCTACAATGTTCCATACCAGATACTCCCCCAGGCCCGTATTGGCCATCTCAACGGTTATTGTTGGCGGTTGAGGGGGAGGGAATGGGAGTTCTTCCTGAGTCCACTCCATGTCGGGAAAACTAGGCATCTTGACTTCCATTCAGCTAGGCATCTCCTTGGTTGAGATGGTTGAGACTGATGGTGGTGCCTCTTCTAGGGGTTTATTCCCATTGTCCTTTGGTGTGGCCACCATAGGTGGCATCATTGGTGAAAGACCAGATGATGAATATGGACTCGAATGGGGGTTTGATGGACTTACCAATGGGGATGTATGTGGAATCAGACCCTTTTTAGATGGATTCAACTAAAAATAAAAATGTGTTTATGGAAGGGTCAATTGCGGCATTAGCTATACCACATTGTAATACTTGAAGGGTTCTAAGTCTGTTGGGACTACATGCACTTGCCCTTTGAATGTGTACTTTATGCATTGGTGGGCTATCGAAGGGACACACTTCATGTCCCTAATCCAAGGCCACCCTAGCAAGATATTATAGGCCATATCACCTTTTAATATGTGGCACAACATAGGAATAGTCTTTTGTCCCACTTGGATGGGTAGGACAATTGTGCCAATAGTCGAGCATATTGCATCATTGAATGCTCACCGAGTATAGGTGGAGGCCATGATGTGAGACGTTGGAAACTTCAGGTGTTTCAATGCCGCTATTGTAATTATATTATTGGACAAGCTAGTGTCCACCAACACCATATTATACAAAATCTTGTTGACCCATGCAATAATGTGCAGGGGTGGATCCGCCAGTCACTGATTTCAGCTCATCCTCTCTAAAGGTGATGACTGGCTTGATGCATCGTTTGACATATCCCACGAAGTTATTGAAAGAGTTTGCTTCATGGGGCTACAACTCGATGGATTTTAGTATCTCCATTAGAGCCTCCCAATGGGGTGATGATTGTTGTATGAGCTCGTAAATGGAGAGCCTAGCCGACGTGGTCCTCAAAATTTGGGTAAGTTTGGTCTAAATCGTGGCCACTAGTCTAGGCGAAGGAGGTTGTATAGGGTGTTTTTGAGGTTGTGACGTTGATGGAACCTCTCCTGTAGTTGTTGCAGGGGAAGCTGTGCTTGGGTACTTCTTGTTTTGAGTCACTATGCTTATCATCCCTACATACCCCTGCATGGGGCAATTCTGTGTCACCTCATTGACCTGTAAAGTCTTGGCCTACCCATCATGGGTAGGCAGGGGATCTTTGAAGACCTCCATGTATTGGTTGTTTGGTGCTATGAGATTATCCACCACTAGCGTCTTGTTATCGATTAGTTCTTGCACGAAGCTCTTGAACTTCCAACATGCATAAAGGTCATGTCCCTTCTATCGGTGAAACCTACAGTACAAGTCTTCCCTATAACTTTTGGGTTTTGGCATGTTGGGATCTACAGGTCGACTCTCTGGTAGGTTTATCAAGTTTACCGATGACAAACGGTCAAACAAGGAGTCTTTAGAATCTATAAAGGGTGTGAATTGTTGCCTAGGGCAATGTTGTTGATTTTGCTCTTGCCGATGATTTTATCTTTCATAACTATCAAAAGGGACCACCTAATATTTAGCCTATGGGGGCTATGTTGCTTGCGTAGGATTTGGTGTGTTGATAGCAACCTGATTGACCGCAATGGGTTTCGGTTGCGTGGTCCCTATTTTGGCATTTTTAGGCCACTCTTTCTTTCGTGGCTTGGCAATATCGCCATCTTGTATCTTGATCTCCTCAATGATTCTGGCTTGCACCAAGGCTTCCTCAAGAGTGGCATATTATTGTAGCTGCAATAGCACAAAGATCGACCTAAAATAGTTCTTCAAAAATATTTGGGTCAGGTTGACCATGGGAGGGAGGTAGGGCAGCTTTGAAAGCAATGTCCTCCACCGATTTCCATAGGCCACCATGGTTTCTTCCTCATACTACCTAAGGCTAGGTAGGTCGCTTAGTGACACCTTGTTCTTGGTGTTGAAGGTGAAGCATTCGAGGAACACAT
This sequence comes from Wollemia nobilis, assembly GCA_028583015.1. Lineage (NCBI taxonomy): Eukaryota > Viridiplantae > Streptophyta > Pinopsida > Araucariales > Araucariaceae > Wollemia > Wollemia nobilis. The sequence goes on along the minus strand of JAQPPZ010009672.1, from coordinate 6,723 downwards.
CCACTAGCTGATCCAAATTACTAATGATATACTTTGGTAACTGAGTGAACCAATCTGAGGCAGGGCCTACGAACATGGTTATAAATGTTCTTAGCAACAAAGCATCATTGTCTTGAATGCCAAAGCTTTGGCTCAGGAATCTAGTCATGTGCTCTTGGGCATCCTCCTCCCCTCTAAAGATTTCCAACTAGGGTAGCTTAAAGTGTTCAGGGTATGGGGGTGTCAGCACTGACGGATGCATAGGGTGACTATGGAGTGGGCGTAAAGTGGGCTTTTGCGGCCTAGAAGTCTTGGTCTCCATACACTCTAAGCGTTCTAGCATCGCTTTATATGCATCAGAAGATTTGATCTCTTCCTCCTTGGTTTGTTATCACTGCGGATTACGGGGAACTTGAGGCCTATAGAGGGGTGGTCAGATAGCACCCCCTTTGCCTTGGTAGGATGTTTTTTCCCACTCTTCTTCTTGCTCGTACTCCTCATAGGCTTCTTGAGGAGTTCCTGGGAGAGACTTATAAACATGGGTGGGTGCCCGTAGTGGGTGCCCATTATTGTTTTTGGGAGTGGCCTCCCGCTCAGGTCTAGGAGGTCTCAGAGGCAACACTTGGTAAGGTCGTGGGGACCTGTCTTGCACCAAGGGGTTGTGCCTCTCATACAACTTTGTTCTATGCATGCGAGGGGTTGGGACCCTCTTGAGCATAGTGGTCTAGAGCAGTTCATTTGTTTGATGTTGAATGCACTCTTTGATAAGGCAATACAGGTGCTCCAACTGCTGTTGGTCTTGCTCAAGCTGTGTGATTTGTGCTTGGTGGGCGGCATGTCTGGAAAATGCCAGGTCAATTTGTTTTGCCATCTTGAGTCTAGGAGGCAATGATGCCTCTCCTACATATTTATCTTGGTCATTATGATTTGAGACCTCTATAGGTCACTTTCCTCTATCGAGGTTGGCGGTATTCACCCGAGGCTCTGGCATCAGTAGGTGATCTTGATAGATAGCAGGTGCAGAGGCACATTGCTCCCGTGTTGTGTATTGCTCTTGAGGAATGTAATGGTCTTCCTCGTGCTCCCTTTCATATATGTGAAAGGGGCAGGCAGAGTTGGATCGCCCTATCTAAAGAGCCTTGTGCTCTGGATTTGGCTTGTTATTCCTAACAGTGAGGAGGGGTAGAGGAGGTATGACATAGTAATGTGGCCCCTCCTTATGGACCCTATGCTATTCTAGTGCTTCATTGCACGGTGGCCACTCATAACGAGCATCTAAGGGAGCCTTCCCATTTATGTTGAGTTCCACGTGTAAGGATTCCTCCTAAAAGGGTCTATGTTGAGTGGGAGTGCCCCTCGAAGGGGTGCCTCTATAGTACCATTCCATCATGGTATGAAGTGGACTATTTTGTGGGTCAGGCCACCAAGGTGATATGACCAAATCCTTGGGGCTATAGCGGAGGCGACTTGTGCCCCCATGTACACTTTTCACAACTTCTGCTTGTGATTGGGCTTGGTTACGGGTGTACACCATGGTGGTGTCTCTATATAATCTATGTAGTTTTTTATCTTCTTTATGATTTTTATTCTACATTAAACAAAGGGAACCACACAATCAAAGAAGTGATTATCTCGTTTATAGATTAAAGGTGTGCCCTAAATCTAGTTTAGTGTGTTTTAATTTTTGTTTTGAAAGCTTTGTGAAGAACATGTTGTTTTACATGCAATATGATGGCTCTTATGTCTCCCAAAATGGTTTCGATATACCATTGCCAGGCCATTATACCAAACCTCTCAATATACCCGCCCTTACGTGAGGAAAACTATTGGTACATGAGAGCAGAATGGTACGTGGAACATAGGTGGTACAGAAGGGGAATCACCCTATTTTTGATACCTACCATAGAAGACTTATCCTCATGCATTGGGAATCACCCCAGATACACTTGGTCAGCTTTCATCAGGATTTACATCTAGCAACAGTAGCAATCGGGGTTATGTATGCAAAAATTCAAGCCAAGGTGGTGATGAAATCCACCGTTGGTTTTGATCAAGGGTTGGGGTTTTACAACCAACTCCTTGGTGTTTAAATTACCACATGGTGTGTGGGGTTATTTTTATTTGTGCAAAGAAATAAAAACATGCAACAAAACTCTCCTATGCAAGCAAAGAAACATGAAATGACAGAGATAGAAAATAGAAAATGACAAAGGATGCTCAGAACCCATACCTCTTATCTGCCAAAACTGGATGCCTATGAGTTTCTACTATGAAACTACATAGAAATATAATTGTCCTGGGGTGGGATGAATAAAAAATCTATATTCATCACAGGGTGGTACGAATTCCCATTCGTCCCTAGGTGAAACAAATTCCAGCTTTGTATTCGCCATAGGGTGGAACGAGCAACAGTCTAGTGCTTGAAATATTGACACCTGCAAGCAAAAACACACAAATTTTGATCAGAAATTTGATCTCAAAATTAGGGGACTGGGTCCCACCATGATCGCCATTGAAAGCACGAGGATACGAAAGCAAACAAAAGGGGAAATGTAACGCTAAGTCCTATGAACGAGAATGCATGAAAATAGGGAAAACAAATGAATTGAAATGAGATTTAAAGAAAATGTAAAAGTGCAGCCCTTTATTTTATTAATTTGCTTAAGATCGGGTTACAATGCATCTCCTCCCTTTTCAGGGGCTCGAAGTGTCGGACATAATTTTGTTACACCATAAATGAGATATTCTCCTTTGGGATCTTTCGCGTGCTCACATTGAAAATGGGCGGACCAAACATCACCGTCGCTTGCATGAGTGCATATATAGTTCCTTGCTGCCCCTCTGGTGTCAATATCCTATGTTCAGAGAAATAGTAAACGGTTAGTAGCACCTATGGATGGAGGGAAACATGCGATCCCCAAGGACTACGGTTAATGCATGCATAAAATAATTAAAATGATAACTTAAACATATCAGAATGAGCTGAAATTTTTATAGAAGCAAGAAAAAATTACCAGGAATACACTACAAAATGAACAGTCAAGAAATATACCACAAATTTCTAATCACTTATGGGTGGGATGATTGGGACTGTCATAAAATGTCAGTAGGTGACCTCCTAAATGTCCCATCCAAGGGCATCCAAAATACTTGCAAAGTTGGGGTTAGACAAAATGGGGAATTTTAGGACAACCCAGATGGTTGGATTTTGCAGATTCTACCTCGATCACCTTGTATCTGATGATGCTCCCTGTGTGTTAGTGAAAGTGAAAAACATTGAAAGCACAGTCAAAACTTATCCAAATGACATGAAATTTAAATGACAATATATATGGATGACCTAGAATCAAATGAAAAAGAATATTAGGGAAATCTACCACAAATTTCTAATCGCTCTGGGGTGGGGCGATTAGGACTACAACAGTGCGGGGGGCGCTTGGGGGCAGGAAGCCCACCATTTGGGGCTTGGTTTTGGCACCAATTCACTTGGGATGGGTCCAAAACCTCTTATGGGGTTGTTTAGGAAAATTGGGTGGGGTATTGTGGCCAAATGTTTAGGTTTTGGGTCCGAATTGCACTTCCAATAATCACCCAATAACCTCCCTTCCAAAAGAGAGATCAAGGATGTAAGAAGCACAAACGATGGGTGAGGATGTAATTCAGTAGCACTCCATTACTCCAAATGCTCCTACTCTATCATTTTTTTGGGTGAGAAGACTCACCATTTTATATACATGAGGGTCTCTTGTGAATGAGCATGCAGAGGCGCCACTTGGTCATCATGCCTTTTCAGGGGGAAGAAAATTTCTCCCTGATTAAGGGCTCCATGACTACCCCTAAGATTGCCTCTTTGAGATAAAAAATGCTCACTCACACTCCAGGCATTGAAGGAGGAGTTAAGTGGTAGATCTGAGCTACCATTTGTCAAGGTTTGACCTTTTTCCCATCAAACCTACTATTCACCCCACCTCGGAGTGAATACTACTAATCATCCCAGGGTGGGATGAATACCAGTTTGTAATCATCCCAGGGTGGAACGAATAAGGAGCAGGGTGCCTAAAAGGTGCCAAATTGACATCTGACCTTCCAAAACTGCTATGGGAGTGGTTAGGACCACTGTTTAACCTCTAGGGGCTACCCTAGGGGCTGTGTATGTCAATTCGATCAGTTCTTGTCATCATGTAATAGGATTGGTGCTATTTTGGTGTCTACAGATGATGCTACATGGTTGTGGCATCTCAGATTCGATCACCTAAGTTTCAGTGGCCTAAGCTTGCTGCACATGAAATATATGGTGAAGGGTTTACCCCTTATAGAGAAACCTAATCAATTTTTTTAAGGTTTAATAGTCAGCAAGAAGCACAGGGATGCATTCCCTACTGGATAACCATGGAGAGCTTCACAACCATTGGAGTTGGTACATTCAAATATTTGGGGTCCTATGAAAACCAGTACATTTATTGGTAAAAAGTACTTTCTAACTTTTATAGATGAATTTATTCATAGGACATGGGTATATCCCATCAAACAAAAGTTAAAAGCTTTCCAAAAATTCGAGTTAAAGGATTTGGTTGAAAAATAGAGCGGCTATTATGTGAAGACTCCCAGAATAGATGGAGGAGGTGCATAAATCTCCAATGAATTCCATAATTTTTTCAAAGCAAATAGAATTCGAAGGAATTTCATAGCTAGATACACACCACAATAGAATGGTGTCATAGAGAGGAAGAATATAACCATAATGGAGATGGCATGAAGTATGTTGAAGGCCAAGGCATTGCCACATGAACTTTGGGTAGAAGCTATAGTTTATGTAGTTTACCTATTGAATAGGTGTCCCATAAAGAGTGTGAAGGACAAAATTCCTCAAGAGGCATGGAGAAACCAGAAGCTGAGTGTTGCTCACTTAATAGTTTTTGGGTGCATAAAATATGCACAACATCCTCGATGAGAAAATAAATAAACTAGACAATGCAGAAAAATGCATATTCACTAGGTATAGTAAAGAATCAAAGGCTTACAAGTTGTATAACCCTGTAACAAAGAAGTTGATTATAAGCCAAGATGTGAAGTTCATGGAATATGAAGCTTGGAATTAGAAATCCAAGATTAGTTAGCAAGAGCCATCAATCATTGAGTTTGAGTACGTGTAAGAAAACAAAGTACATATAGCTATAACTTCAAGCAGTAATACTGGTGCCAGTAGTAGTGCTATCTCATAATCACGGTCACCTCCACTTGCAAGCAAAATATCCAACTTGAAGACACCATCAAATATAAGGAGCTTGCAAGATATATATGAGGTAACTAGAAATAAAATTGAAGAAGCATAAAATTCTGATTTTGCTTTATTTTTTGAGTGTGATCCAATTTTTTTTGAAGATGCAATTAAGAATATAAAATGGATGAAATATATGGATGATGAGATAGAAGCGATAGAGAAAAATCAAACCTGTTAGTTAATGGATCTTCCAGCAGGGAAGAAGACCATTGGAGTAAAATGGGTATATAAAACTAAGTTTAATGCTGAAGGTAAAGTTGATAGACATAAGGCCAGACTGGCCGTAAAATGCTACAATAAGAAATTAGGGATTGACTATCATGAGATATATGCACCTATAGCGAGACTTGACACAGTCATAATAATCTTGGCATTGGAAGTTGATAAAAGTTGTAATGTATACCAGATGGATGTCAAGTCTGCATTCCTCAATGGAGTGTTGGAAGAAGAGGTGTACATAGACCAGCCACCTAGCTATGGCTAGAAGGGCAAGAGGCAAGGTCCTAAGACTAATAAAAGCTCTATATGGATTGAAGCAAACACCCAGAGCTTGGTACAGTCATATTGATGCATAATTGCAGGAGAATGGATTCATAAATACCCATATGAGCACACTCTCTACATGAAAACAAATGCAGAGAGGGGAGATGATAATCGTTTTCTTGTATGTAGATAATCTAATATATACTAGCATTAATAATGTGATTTTTTAGTAGTTTATACATACCATGAAGAAGGAGTTCAAGATGACAGACTTAGGTCTGATGAAATATTTTCTTGGCATTAAATTTAACTAATCTGTAGATGGTATCTTAATTTCTCAAGGTAATTACGTAGTAGATATCTTGAAGAGGTTCAGAATATAGGACAAAAAACTAGCGATCCCATCGATTGCAACAGGCCAAAAATTGAGAAAGATATATTGCAATAGCTATATTGATCCAAAATTGTATAAAAGACTTGTTGGAAGTCTCATATACTTGATAGCAACCAGACCAAACTAGATGTTTATAGTGAGTTTGATTAGCAGATTTATGGAAGCACTAAAGAACACTCACTTGTAGGAAAGGAAAATAATTTTGCATTATGTACATGGGACAAGGAACCATAGAATTTTTTATGCAAGAAAAGACCATCTTGAAATTGTTGGCTATACAGATAGTGATTGGGCTAGTAGTATCGATAACAAGAAGAGCACTTTCAGATATGCATTCCATCTTGGATCGAGTGTTATTTTTGGTTCAAAGAAGCAACCAATTGTTGCATTATCTACTGCTAAGGTAGAGTATGTTGCTACCACTTTAGCCACATGCCAGACATTATGGATACAAAGAATTTTGGGTGAGCTAAATCATCACTAGGAAGGGGAAACAATGATATTTTGTGATAACAATTCAGCCATAGCACTATCAAAGGATCCAATGGTTCATGGCAGGAGAAAACACATAGATATCCGCTACCAC